>JAMQGT020001382.1:0-18830 GCA_024447675.2 Pterophyllum scalare | reverse complement strand
ATAGCTACGTATTGCTGCAGTTCTACTTTGAGCCCCTCCGGAAGTCATGCTTTCAATTTACTGGTAAATCTGTCCCTACCCTCACCTATGGTCATGAGCTTTGGGTAGTGACCGAAAGAATGAGATTGTAAATACAAGTGGCAGAAATGAGCTTCCTCAGAAGGGTTGCTGACCTCTCCCTTAGAGATGGGGTTAATTCGTCAACATCTCTGATGTGATTTTGTGCAGTGGTATTAGTCACACCGTGCTAAGTAGCCACCGGTTAGTCATTGGCATGGTGGTAACCAGTGCTTAAAGTGCAATTCTGCTGCTTCCTATGTTGGCGCCTCAACATTTTTTTTTATATGTGAATGAATAATGTATCAATAGTTACAGTATAAAAGTGCTTTACATTCACTGCATGGCCAAAAAAATTAATAGAGTGATTAATATGTCTTGGCTGGCAACAGGTTATTTAATCCTGATGTAGTGAGTAGCTTCTCTTTTTTTTTAAACAACAACAAGGCATATACTATGGTTGTGGAAAAGATGTTACTCTGTTTCAGAAAGAACTGTCCGGTCTATTATTAAAACCTGGAAGGATCGTGGTCATCTTTGAGGAAGAAATGTGGTCAGAAAAAAAAAATCTTGAATGACTGTGACCAGAGATCGCTTAAATGTTTGTTGTATCAGAATGCAAAAAAATCATCAGTAGAACACATGGCTATTTTTAACAGTGAAAATTGGAGCATTTCCATACACAGAGAGCAAAGAGGAATCAAGGGATTTGGACTAAACAGCTGTATACACTTACCCTATGAAAGCCACAATGGGGGGTTTAAAAAAGTGCTTCAGTTTCATGGGAACATAAATATTGGACTTTGTAGCAATGAAAAAAAGGTCATGGATGGATGGATGGATGGATGGATGGATGGATGGATAAAACCAAAGATTTTAGTTAATTGCAGTCTTCTTACCAGCATCCAAATGAGGCACGTCTCCATTAGCTTGTTCATTTAGGTTTGGAGTGGCATTCATAGGTGGCTCATACCCAATGAGCAAATTAATGACTGCCTACAAAAAGAATACATTCTCAATTACCTGGCACCACCAGATCTATTGTATATGTCTAATCAAATGTTCCATCATAGATTTCAACAAACACCTAGTATTCAGTTTCATAAAAACAACAGCACAATATGTAGGCTCTTTTTTTTTTTACCCCAAAAGACTGCTGCTTCTCATTGACAAGTGGTACATTCTTGGATGGGAGAGATTTCATCTGACCACTGACCAAGTCTCTCAGTGAGATTCTTGCAGAGCCAAATAAATCTGAAAAGCAATCACATTCATTTCCATTGGGTCAAATTCAGTCAAGTCACACGTCAATCAAAGAAAAAATTCACTCGAGTCATGTGTCAATCAAAAAAAAAAAACATCAATCGCCTGCCAGTGGCTAAAAAAAACATGAGTGGGGATGCTTTGCTTCCACAATTTGTGCTAAATGGTTATCGCAAAGAGGAATTGGACTCAGTGTTTATGATTGTAACTGCTCGTTGCTCTGGATATCTGACAGTTTCCACTTCTCAGTTTCACTTCACATAATATGACAAATCGGGCAACGCCATGAAAATTTTCATTTTAGTAAAAGGAAGTTATGATTAATAATGACAATGGTTTGCAACACACTAGACATTTTTAAAGATCATAGCACAAGGGCAGCTGTGGCTCAGGACGTAGAGCAGGTTGTCTACCAATTCGAAGGTTGATGGTTGAATCCCTGGCTCCTCTAGTCTGCATGTCAAAGCAACCTTGGGCAAGATACTGAACTCTGAGCAAGTGTGTCCTTTTTAGAAAAGGCGCTTAGGTATAGAAAAAGCATTTTTATCAGTGTGTGATCGAGTGAATGAGGCTTGTAGTTAAAAAGTGCTTTGATTGCTCAGTTAGAGTAGAAAAGTGCTATACCAGTACCAATCCATTTACTAAATAGCTGAATCTCAATTTGAATTCAATTCAATCTTATTTGTATAGCACTAAATCACAACAACAGTCACCTTAATGCAATTGATATTGTAAGGTAAAGACCCATACAATGATACAGAGAAAACCACAATACTCCCTATGAGTGAGCACTTGGCGACAGTGGGAAGGAAAAACTCCCTTTTAACAGGGAGAAACCTCTGACAGAACCAGGCTTAGGGAGGGCCAGACATTTGCTGTGACTGGTTGGGGATGAGGGGAGAGAGACAGGACAAAGAGATGAATAATAACTAATGATTAAATGCAGTGCATCATTGGAAGTCCCCAGCAGCCTAGACCTGTTGCAGTGGAGGGTTCAGGGTCATCTAAATAAACCCTAACTGTGAGCTTTATCAAAACGGACATTTTTAAGCCTATTCTTAAAAGTAGAGACATTCTACTTTTAAATACCTTAGGAACCACAAGTAAGCCAGCAGTCTGAGAGCGAAGTGTTCTATTGGGGTGATACAGTACTATGAGGTCTTTAAGGTAAGATGGGGTCTGATTATTCAAGACCTTATATGTGAGGGGAAGATTTTTAAATTTCAATTCTGGATTTAACAGGGAGCAATGAAGAGAAGCCAATATAGTAGAAATATGCTCTTTCTAGTCCATGTCAGTACTCTCACTGCAGTATTTTGGATCAGCTAAAGGCTTTTCAGGGAGCTTTTAGGACAAGTTGATAGTAATTGATTACAATAGTCCAGTCTAGAGGTAATAAATGCATGAATTAGCTTTTCAGCATCACTCTGAGACAGGATGTTTCTAATTTTAAGATATAATAATAATAATAATGCCTTACTCTTATATAGCGCTTTTCAAGGTACCCAAAGACGCTTCACAATTTCAAGCACCATTCATTCACACCTCAATCATACTTGGTGGTGGTAAGCTACTAATGTAGCCACAGCTGCCCTGAGGCAGTCTGACAGAGGCGTGGCTGCCAATTCACACCTACGGCCCCTCTGACCACCACCAGACAAATTCACACTTAGGCAATGTGGGTTAAGTGTTAAGGGACACAATGACAGCACACGCTCAGACGGGGACTCGAACCAGCGACCCTCCAGTTGCGAGGTGAGCACCTACCCACTGCGCCACTGCCACAAAAAGCAGCCCTCCATATTTGTTTAATATGTGCATTGAAGGACACATCCAGGTCCTCATAGTGTTACTAGAGGCCAAGGTAATGCCATCCAGCCTAAGTATGTGGTTAGACACCATGTTTCTAATGTTTGTAGGGTCGAGTACAAGAACTTCAGTTTTATCCGAATTTAGAAGCAGGAAATTAGAGGTCATCTGGACCTTTGTCTTTAACATTCCTGCAGTTTAACTAATTGGTGTGTGTCATCTGGTCCAGTGATGGCTTTTTAAGTAATGGTTTAATTACTGCCACCCTACAGGCCTGTGGTATGTGGCCCATTAATAGAGATAGATCGATCATATTTAAATTGAAGCATTAATTAATGGTAGGACATCTGTGAGCAGTCTTGTAGGAATGGGTTTTAATAGACACATTGATGGTTTGGAGGAAGTAACTACTGAAGTTAACTCAGAAAGAATCAATCAGACTTAACACTATTAACAAGTGTTCCTCCCTCCTGTGTCAAGCCCCTTATATTTATTCATGCGTCTGTTTTCCTTTGTTTTACTTTCGAGAGTTAATGTTCCCTGTGCTTTGCCTTTAGCATTGTTTCCTGCATCTTGTCTTCTGTGATTCAGTTCCCCTGTGTGTTGTGCCCCTCAGCTGTCTCCACTTACCCTAATCAGCCTTCTGTGTATTTATTGTCTCAGTCTCCCTTTGTATCTTGCCATAGCATCAGTTTGTCTTTCCCTTGTGTTGCCAGTGCCTGTATGCTCTAGCCCTACTGTTTATTCTCAGTTAAGGTTTTAGTAGTTGAAGTTGTCAGTTTCCTTCTGTGGTTTATGTTTCAGCTTTGCTAGTACTCAGGCCATCAGCCAAATAAACGGCTCCCTTTTAGTTCACCACAGTCTGCCTTTGTGTGTCTGCCTTTGGGTCCTCACACTCCTCGAACTCAACACATGACAACGAGATCCAGAGCGTGATGAAAGTGGTGGGTGGCCTCATCTACATTTTGAGAGAAGCCAATTGAGTCTAATAATAGATTAAATGCAGTGCTGAGACTGTCATTTTCAGCATCTACATGGCGGTTAAAATTGCCCACTTTAATTATTTCATCGGAACTGAGCAAGTTTCCCTCTATCACTTCACTAATTTTGTCAAAAGGGAGATGTGGATGAAGCAGCTGAACCAGTATATGAGAAAAGAGTAGAAGGATGGAAGCAATTAACATGTACCACAGGCATGCACTCTATGCCCAGTTTAATGGACAAATACAGAGCCAAAGAGGCAAGAGAACAGTCTTCCAGTAAGTAAGCAACATGAGAACATTCCCAATAACATTCAGGGTTCTGCTCAGACTCTATTTTTCTCAGTGGTTCTCAGCAGGTGTGGAGTTAGTTGAGACTGCATGGAGCCTATTGTTCCTGGAAAATGGTGTCACTTGTGCAATGAATCTGGCATGGTAATTTACTGATCCTGGCAGAAAGGGTAAGGAACACTTGGTTTATAAATACAGTGAGAATAAAGAACTTCCACTATATAATTAAACTTTGAATTCTAGTCTTATTTGTAGCTTCTCTATTGAAGAAAAAAAATCTTTGACTTTAAAACCACCCTCAAAAACTTTTTAACAATTTTTTGGCGTACTCAAATATTTTCCACTACTGACTTTTAAAGACTGCTAAGGAAAAACCAAAATAAAATCTGCCAAAGGAAATGACTGCCTTACTTTAACTGCACTGCAGATTAGCTACCCCTCTTCAGTTCCCTGAGTCACATTTATCTTTACTATCATGGATTTTAGATGTGGGTAAGGGTTGGTTAAAAAAAAAACAAACAGAAAAAAATAGCCTACATTTCCTGATTTATGGCATTGCTGCCTGAGCTGTTAAAATTACTAATGTGCCAATGACAAGCCAGCACAAGCGCCCCTCTCATGTGCTACAGGGTCAGAAAAACATAAAATGCATGTGCGGCTGACGCAGACATCCTCCACCCACCCCTTGTCCCTGCCTGAGAATAATTTATACTGTGCACAATCAGTCACTGGAGTGACTCAATGGAAATTTTATCACTTGGTTCTTTCTTGTTGCCACTTTAGAAAAACAAAGGAACCCAGGCCCTCTATGTTATGTCAAACAAATGAAAGAGGATGATTAAACTGACAATTTGACCTTCGAGGGGAAAAAAGTAAAAATGGAAGTTGTTTTTTCCCCCTTTTAAGGAAACATGTTTATAAATGCTGGAGCACCATTGTGAGGGAGACACAGCATGTTCTTTTGCATAGCAAGCCTCAACATGATCAAGGTGATTTCTGGAGTTAAATATCTCAGTGAAGTTGCAACATACTACTCTGCTCCTCGGGAACAGATCATAATGACTATTTTCAGCCACAGTCTGGAAAACTAGGAGTTATAATGTCGGTCATCGATATACAAGTGCTCTAAGCTCTGTTATGAGTGGTTCTAATCACATGTCAGAAGGTAAACCGTTGAGGTAGGGTGAGGTTTTCCCTTTTAAGTCATTGCCTGAGGCATATCTGTAATGACTAGCTGCACTCACAGGGAAGTTGCTGACTCTGAGGCGCTCTCCACCACAAAGGCAGGAGTATGCTCACAGGAACATTTATTTGTCACGATGGGTTAAATACTGATTCAGTCCTGCACACCTGTCTGATTTAGGACAACTAAGGCTCTAAATTTATAAGACGATTTGTCCATCCAACTGCTCTCCGTACACATACTTGTCTTTTCCGATTGTTTCATAGTCTTTCACAATCACGTCGAGGAACGAAGATGCATCCAAAGGGCTGCCTTTCAAATCAAATTCAAACACCTGTAATTACAAAAAAAGGGACCTTCACAATCAATCACCAGCAGGAAGTCATGTTAACAATATACACATCAACATACTGTTGCACCAAAATATTACAATTAACTTTCATTTCTCACTTACTTCATTCCAAACTGGATTCAGTTCATTATCAACTTGTTTGGTTTTCTTCTTTTCACCTGTAAGAAAAAATGACGTTAAACATAGTTATACTTTATATTTTCTTATGCTCTTCTTGTTGCTTTTTAAATTTCATTATGCTATGTTATTTATTACAATTGGACTGGGGTTTTTTTTCCCATGTAAAGCATTATTTTAAGTGGTTACTGGACAAAGCTTTAACAGTGAAAAGGAGTGACCCTCATAGGCACACAATAGTCCCAAACCAGTTTTCTTTCAACCAAAATTAATTACTGCATAAACAGGTTTACAATCCTGAGGCAATATTGTAAAAATAAGTAAATAATATCAGTGTAAGCCTTGTCCTGGGAGCCGTGTGTTATTCTGACCTTATAAGGGCGCATCTTTGTTTTGTGAGTCACAGCCAAAAACTTTCAGCTGCAATAACTAAGTAATCATAACTAAAACACGTTAACCCGATAGAAAGTGAAACGCTGTATGCATGATCAGTTTTACCTTGAAAAGAAGTAACATAGCATACAACAGGAAAAGTCGAATTAACAGTTATCCTGAACTGTTTTCTCACCTCTAAAGATCACCGCAGCTATCGGATCTGGGTTGCCAAGTTTCTTTTTGGGAATGCCGCTGGCGGATTCTACTTGGACCCGCAGCATGGTGATAAAGTACAAACCAAAAAAATTATTCAGAGAAAAGTCTCCTATTCCGCTGAGAGAGGTGCCATCGGAGAAGGAACTGAAAAAAAAGCTTAAAGAGGAGGAGAGGACTGGATACGGAGGCAAGCCTCACCTCATGAGTCACAGCAGCCACCCATCCTGAGGTGGCATTACTGTAAGCAAGGAGCGCACAAAAGTGAAACGCAGAGGAGAGCCTGTCCCTTTTTTTTTTCCAAAAATGTCGCATATTTGTATCTCAAATAGCTTTTTTAAATATGCAGCTGTGCAAGCGGCTCTTCTCCTGTGCCGCAGCGCCACTTAGTGGTGATGTCTAAATCTTTCCCTGCTATCAATAAAATAAAAAAAAGCTCACTTAAAGTATTATTTCCAGATGATCTTTTAAGTAAGCCCATGCACTTTGATGTTATATTTAAAAAATAAATAAATAAATACTATGCTGCTAAAACGTTCCTCTAGACAGTCAGTACTGTTGTTTTCCCGCTAAACTCTGAACGTCTCTGTTCTGTTTTTCAGGCTTATGGATAGAGGAAGAAAGGGGGTACCGCAGTCATCTAACCTCACAATCTGACCGCCACCACTCTCTTTAGGTAACAGTATATGAACTCAGCAGCTGCTTCAGTGGATCTGGTAAAACAGTACTGTAAGACAGTTAAGAAAATATCTGTTTTAAAGCGAGCAGTCATATTTCATTATAACATTAGCTTAATGGTACCACTAACTATTTAAGCTAGCTAGCTAAATTAGCCTTATTACTGACTAAAAAAAAAACCTTACAGATTATAATGATTATTGACAGTTTTACTTATTAGATATAAGAGACAAGTGTTAAAGGTTAAAAGGTTAAAGAGATTTTTATTTGTCATTTCAACCATATACACAGTACACAGTGAAACGAAACAACGTTTCTCCGGGACCAAGGTGCTACATAGAACAATACACACAACAGTAAACAGTAAACATTAAAGTGCTCTTGTGCGAACATGTGCAAGGGTGCCAGACAGTACACAATAAATACGAACAATACAATAGCTAGTTTAACTCGACTGTGAGATTGACTTTGTTAGCTTGCTAGCATGAGCTGATATGATACAAATATACTAAACCAGGTAATTTAACAGGTAAAATTATGTATAAAATATTTAATTCAATTTGTCTTACATGCTGTGGTGATATTGAGGTGTGTTGCTAATGTTTTGCTTTTCAACAAAATAAACCTAACCTTTTAAACAGCCTACCAAGTTTCAAAGCTAAAAGCAACTAAGCATGGTTAAACTGAGCTAAAATACATTGCAAGCAAATTATAAAATGAAATTTTGTTGCTGTTGTTAAACTCACAATGTTTATGTTTTATATTGTATATTCTAAGATGCATTGCACCTGTGACAGTCTTGTGATACTTGTGAGCAGGTAACAGGGATGGCAGCATCTAAATACAAGCACTCTCTTGAGAAAAAGCTCAACTCAGAGCTCGCTGTGGTTGTCAGCAGCCTCAGGAAAGAGAATACCTACCTGAAAAGGACCCTGGCTGAGCTGACCCATCAACAGTCGCAGCATAATACTCTGATAGAGGTAATCTTATCACACTACTCAGTCAAATAATCTGTGCTTTTGTATCAGTACAACCTGACCATATTTTAAACAGGTTTTATTGTGGCTACATGCAGAGATTCCTCTTCCTTGAAACCATAAGGCTCGAGTGTTCCCAGGAGCTGAAGACGAAAGATGAGAAAATCGTTTGCCCTGGTGACCAGCTGTGTAAAAAAGAAAGAGCCTGATGTATGCAGTAAGTAGCATATCCCGTTACTCCAGAGAGATTGAAGAAATCGAGGACAAGCTTGAGGTCATCTCAGCTAGGTGTCAGTATCTCGAGAACAAAGTTACTGGGAAGCAGGTATAGCAGATTTTCAACTTAGTGATTGTAATGCCAGAGGAAGTAAAAACAAACTAGATTGCCTTTTTGTAAGCATTGCACATTTCTCTTCATATCAGTACACAATATAGCATTGTCTCGTTATGAACACACAGAAGAAAAGGTCTAGTGCATGTTAAGCATTCTTAATTGCTTGGTAAGTTTGCTGCCCAGATGCTGCAGATGAACATGGCACTCAGTCAGTGTCATTAATTATTTTGCCACAAGGTGTCACTACAGGCTTTCCAACACAGCCATCCCAAAATGTCAGTCATGACATTTGTACTCATTTGGAAAGGCTGACATCAGTGTCTGTCTCTTCCTCTAAAAGTTTGAGAAGCTGTATTAGATGAGCAACTAATCGGACAAAGGTTTAATCTGTTACCTTTAGTATAGTACTCCAGATGTGTCCATCTGATCCATTGAAAGTTTTTGCTACAGTACCCAAAGGCCAGAGAGCTCTCAGGAGCTGTGGGTCAACTATGAACACCACTTGTCCCATTGTGAGTTATTGGCCATTTGTTCTCCACTTTTCCCACTCCTGTAAAAGCAAATAAAGGAGGAAAGGAAACGAAAGAAGGAAAGAAGTTAAGTTCCAAAATTTGGCTGTGCCTCCATCGTCGCTTTCACAGGAGGTCATTGGAATCATAGAAGGCCTGAGGCCCATCGTTCCATGAGAAGGATGTTTGGTGTTATGGGATCAGGATCGGCTATGTCAGATGATACAAGGATTGGTATTTAGAATACATTCAGTCTCCACAGCAACAGTTTACAGAACTAGATCTTGAATTTATCGCTCCTTCAGTGTTACCATAATATATGATATTCACCGGTTTCACTTCTCATTCCCATGTTCCCTCCAAATGTGGGCCACTAGGTGGACTGGAGTGAAGCAGAATCTGCTTACTGGTTAGTTGCTCCTGTAACTGTGGTGCCATTACACTGAAGGCCTCCTGTAGCTCTTATTGTGCTCCAGTGAATTTGTGCCATTGTCACATGGCAGCTCAAAAAGTTTCTTTTGTTGAGCAATGAAACAGTGGAGGGAGATGGCATCTGAATCCAGGCTTTCCAGGAGGTTAAGGTGGATATACTGGTGGTCATGCATTATACAAGATTCCTCATCTTTTCTCTTAGTGGAGTCCAATCTTGACAGTAAGTAGGCCAAAACAATCCAATCCAGTGGAATAGAATGACGGCTCTTCCCTCTAGTAGTCAGCTAGAGGCCAGGTCAGCAATTTTTGGGATGCTGGGCTTGGCACGCCAGTGTTGACAGTCTTGTATTGTCAAGATTCTGATCTTAGCCAGTAAAACTCAGTATGACACAGTGGTGGAATCTGGAAGGTCTGGCTGATTATGAGGGTCCACTCAGTGTGGATCACTCTGCACAAGTAAGGGGTTACATTCACGACAAGCAGTGCACAGTTATTGTTTCTTAGTTGCAACTCTGGACCTAGCTAGCACAAAGGCAGTGTGGATCCCTCCATAATTATCTGTGGTGTGGATGTAGGTGACAGCTCTCTGTGCCCTGCCCTCACTGATGCATCACACAATACATGAGTTGTCTAGTAGAGGACATATCAGCGGAGGCTGGAAAATACAATTGATGAATGTGAGGTACTTAGAAAGTACATCTTCCCAGGAAAACCACTGGTCCAAGAGGTTCTGAGGTTCAGTTTGGTCATGCCATCTGCTATCTTGTTTCCAAAGATCTTGAATAAGAATTTTTTCCTAAGTGGCAAATGGGATGAAGCTCAGTGGATCATACTGGATAGCTTCTTATACAAGTTCATTACATTATGAGATCCTGGCTAAGGGGAGCATTGTTTATAGTCCAGTGTGTCACTGAGACAGTTCCACTGCATGCCACTGGCTGGTGGCCCAATTTTAGGTGTGGAAAAATGTGTCCACTGTAGCTGCAGTAGGAGGAACATTTTGCTGCATTGGTTTATGCTCATGTTGAGTTAAGTATATCCTGTCACACTGCTGTCACAGTTTGGTGGTTAGCATTGTCACCTTAAAGTAAGAAGGTCCAGGGTTCAAATCTGGTGGCTATTGATTTTAAATTTACCATTGGGGTGAATGTGACCATGAATAGCTGCCTGACTCTCTATTAACCCTTCATAGAAGAAAAGCTCTGGAGCACGTTGAGCATTGTTAATTGCCTGTTAAGTTTGCTGCAGATGAAGAGGGCAGCTAGTCATATGAATGTAATTGATTCCTTCACCAGAAGGTGTCACTGTTAGGCTTTCCAACATCTGTGTAAATTGGATGTTCTTGTTTAGCTGTTTGGGGCGGGTTGATTTACCAAGCCCCTCTTGCCTCTTGGCCAGGGTATTCCTCTAGATGGCAGCAGTTATTTTAAGACTTACTAGCATTGGGATGCTGAGAGACCTAAGTCATCATCATCATCTTTTTCAAATGTGTAATATTGTTTTGTATCTTTCTGGTCTGTGGTAGGTCTCCGCAGCTGACGACCAGGCTTCCATGAGTAATGAAGCTGTAGCAGAGCTCCAATATCATCTCAGAGATGTAATTATTTATTTGCTTGGCACAACTGGAAATTTTCTCTGTTTTTCTATCCACACCTAAATCCACTTAATGTTGTTTTAGATCAGTTTTTACTTACATGTAAGTGTCCAGTATACATGTCTTCCTAAGTATTTGTACTTTGGAGACATTTCCAGGCACAGTTCTGTTTCTGTCTTCTTCTCTTATGTGCGTCTCATTCTTTCATTCAATGCCCTGAGGCCTTGGAAAAAAACAAGCAGTGGCTGGAGTATGACCAGCAGAGAGAGGCCTATGTGAGGGCGATTTTGGCCAGAATGTTATGGCTGGAGAAGCAGCTGAACGAAGCCAATCAGGCCCGTTCACAGCAGCACAATGAGGACCATTCAGATGGTGAGCCAAGAGGATAGTGGGCAGCAGACACTCACCACTGGGGCAAGAGGGGGCAACAGATTGTCACAACAAGTTTTTAAGATATCAAGATTGCTCAATAGTAGCCCACTGTAACAGAACGTTTTTCCATGTACTTCATTTTCAGAGTTATTTTTAATACAACATGGCACACATGTGCAGATGTCCTCATGTCCAACTTCTACTTTTAATATTTGTTTTATTTTTCTTACTGCAGAGACAGAGAAAATAAGCCAGATGGAGGAGCATTATGAAAGACTCCTTGAGAAAGCCAAAGATGAGCTGGAGATACTGAGGGAACTAGTTGAAGTGACCTACCAAAACCTCATGATCACCCAAAATTGGTATGTTTGGTGCAAAAATAAATAATTCAGTGATTCCCAAAGTATGGATGGCAGCCCTCTGGTGGACTGTAGAGCAAAAAGAAGTCACCTCTTGCAGTTTAAAAATAATTTTTAATTTTCATTTCTGCTACTTATTTTAAAATTGCAATTAAATAATTAAATTTAAGTTAATTAAATGTAAGAACTACTTAATGAAAGCCACAGAATTTCAAAATGACAAATTTTTCTCTCTTTTGTACCAAAAATGGGCATTCTTCATCGTCGGCTCTTGTAATGATCAGAGAATATTTTTTATACTTTCAAATGGGCCACAGCAGTCTGAAATTTGGGAATGGCTGAAACAGAAGATAAGTTTCCATTCACATTGGACACAGTTAGAAGATGGTCAGCTACTTGATAGGCAAACTGATCTATAGGTGCAAGGAAAGAGAAAAGGACATGGAGGAGCTCGAGCAGCAGCTGCAAGCTGAAAGAATGAGCAGAAGCACACAGGAAGGTTGCCCTGAGGATGAAGAGCAAGAGCAGAGAGATGAGAGCAAAGACCTCCAAGGCATGCTGGATGAAGAGGGGAGGTCGGCCAACGCTGAGCTGCAGGTAACAAGTATAAATCTTATTGCCATCACATGATGAAAGAAAGAGCTGGTAAAATCACACAAAAACTGCTTTCCACTCAGGTGATTCTCTTTCGAAGGTTTATGTTAAATCGTCACTATGCAGACCAGGAAAAGATTGCAGACCTGGAGCGACAGGTATGAAAGGCACTAATTCATCCACTCTTAATGAAGGCCCAGATTAATTACAGTAAACAGAGGATCAGCAGTTTGTTTTTTTTAATAAGGCCTTTTGTGAGATTCTGGGCTTGACTAAGCTTGTAGAAGCCAGAGCCGTATGCAGGCACACTGTGTTCTGTTACCTCTGTGCCTGCCATCTGAAGCCAGTTCTCATCTCCTAATTTATAATGTTATTCATTCAGTTCATTGGAAATTTTAATACTTTTTTTTTTTTTTACATTTTAGATCAAGATTTCTTCACAAGACCTTGAGGATGAGAGGCAGAATTGTTCTTATTTAAAGAAGCAAATGGTTAAAGTTCTGAAGACATTGCAAAAAGAAAAGGGCTGCATGGCACAACAGTCCAAGGTTGGCATCAATACAGCAAAGGATAAAGATGAGTGTCAAACTTAAAGCTGCATTAATAAGAGTTTTCATTTTACAGAGGCTACCAAAATAAAACAGGAAGTAGCTTAACAGGGAAAACGCATAATACAAAGACCTGACAATCAGGAAACACTGGGAAGACTGGACTGATAAAGTAGAGTGTAAACTGAAAACAGAGAGACAATATTAACGGAACTCAAGATGCAAGATTGCTATAAATGATTAGACTCAGCCTCCAAAAGTAATGAGCAACATAAAAGTCAACAGAGAATAGGGCTGGGCGATATATCGAGTTTGTAAAAAAAATATAGATATATTTTCATACGCAATATAAGATACCATATCGTTTATATCTATATAGTCTGTCAGTTAAAATCATACTTATAGATCCACCAGTTCGCCTTTCTCTTCTCCCAGTTTGCCTCTGCACAGCTTCGCACTGCGCCGCCTCTCCCCCTGCACCCGTTAATCATGCAGGAAGCGACTGCATGGCAGTGTTCCCAACTTAGTGACTTTGTTGCTAGATTTAAGGGCTTTTCAGACCCCGCTGGCGACTTTTCCCCGAAAGCGACTGGCGATAAATTTAACGACTTTTTCCGGTGAGGTCGGAGAGATTTGGAAACCTGAAATCCTCCGCTGTCGCCGTGTTTTGTGTACATACAGCCTTCGTACTGCTTTCGTTCGTACGCTTTGTCATCCCCCGGACCCCCAAGAGCCCCTGCCTACAGCTAAGCGAGCACCGCCATACGCATCAGAAGTTGGGTCGTACCGTAAGTCACGTGACCTTAATAGCGGAAGTGAGTCTTGTGCGTGTTCTTGCAGACGCCGCATTGAGCGGGTGGGCCAGTTGCTGTGATACGTCAGCGCATATTTCTATGGATTTACTGAGATGGCTAAAATCCTGCAGATGTAATTGTGTTCAGTCAGTCTGTCATGTACAGGAGCCTGTACCTGGATGTACAGATTTGTAAAGAATGAGTCAGCCTTTTGCAATTTTTGCTTTGTATCTTTTCTATTTACATGTTAATAGCACAACTGTGAATCTTTTCATAGAGGGAAAAAGCATTAATTTATTTTCGGAGTATTATTTAAGTATGCCAATAGTTTATTTTTGAGTAATTTCTCATGTATATCTACAGCTGAATGTTAATAAAAATGTCTGTGTGACATTTGGGACATGTAGGCAGCTCCCTTCCTTCTCAACCTGTATATTTATTAGTGCAGCTTTAAGATTTGCTTCAGAATTAAGTGTGCAGATTTTTAATCCAGGGACTAAACTGTAACTGATAGATGATGCTCTTTATGTTAGAGAGAGGAGCCGGATCACAGCTCAGGTGAAACAAGCCCTCCCTTGTTCCCCCAGCTCTCCAGACCCAGCCTGACATCCTCCCCTCACGGGAACGTGATGAATGAAAGCATCCTGGAGTGTCCCAGCTGCCAGGCTGAGTATCCAGTCAGTCACCACAGGGAACTGATGAACCATCTAGAAATCTGTCTAAACTGAGCTGAGCCTGGGGGATCCTTAGTTCTGCATCTTCTTTAAGATGGATTGGTTGTTAGATGTAAGTTCTTTTAAAAGTGATGAGTTGTCTGAGTTCTGATTCTGGAGTGGTCCCTCAAAGCTTTGGTTAGACATAACACCAAAGATGCAGCTAAATTTGGAGCAATATCTGCTTCATCCAGCACAGCCAAGCAGCTGCAGCTGCTCACAGCTCTTGGCTGCACATTGTTGCAGCAGCTTGAAAGGACTAATTAACAATAAATGCAGAGTTACATCTTCTCTGCATTCTGTAGTATTTGCAGAGACTTTCCCTAAACTGACAGTGTATTATCTGGATTTGAACTAGCTTACCAGCTGTTCTGGATGAAGAGGAATGAAAAAATATTCCAAGGAAATAATACCATACATATTTTAGTACAAAATAAGCAATTCCTTGAAATTTGATGTAGATACTCTTTAGATACAATACCCTGTGTAATGAACCCTACAGATGTTTTTTAATGTTCTCCAAAATCAAAATGATGCAAATCATTTTGATTTTAACTGAAATTTACAAGCAAATATTTGATGGTTTGAGTGTGACTACAGATGTTTAATAAATTCTACTGAATTTGGTGTTTCCTTAACTTTTTGGTAGAAAGTGTTTTAGCATCTTGTAAAGATGTATTTCCAAAATGCAGTGCTTAACAAATTTATTTGATCACTTGTCATAAAAAAAAGAAATCTGTCAAAAACCTGTATGAAACTAAAAATTGTTATTTATTAGGCAAAATAAACTGAATTCATATTTTTATCCCCAAATTTGAGCCAGCATGCAGCTGTGGCATAAGCATTACACTGGGTGGTGGTCTAATAAATTTGTTAAGCACTGTAAATCTTGCAGTATGTGTTAAATCTGTCACCATAAGACCTGTAGGAGCCTACTGTATCATTAGGAAAGTGTGTCTACACAGGAAGTGTCTGTTACCTGGTGAATTGAAAGTGGTATGTACTAAGATTAGAACAGGTTATTTATGACTGATGGTATTACTGATCCTCTGCTGCTGACTGTAGTACAGCTATTGAATCAAAACATAATAAAATTACCTCAGCAAGTTGTTTTGATGTGTTGTAACTGGATGTAGAAATGTACAATGGGGGAAATAAGTATTTGATCCCCTACAACCCAGCCAGAATTCTGGCTCCCACAGGTTACAATCAATTACAGATACTCCTGATCTCAACTCATTATGTGTATAAAGCACACCTTTCCACAGAATCAGTTTCTTCCATTCCAGCCTCCACCATCATGGGCAAGACCAAAGAGATGCAAACTGCAACATCTAAATGATTCAGAGAAGGCTTGGGAGTCGAGCATGGAGGTGAAAACATGCGTTGGGGCTGTTTTTCTGCTAAGGGAACAGAATGACTTCACCGCATTGAGGGGCCAGTGGATGGGTCATGGAGTGGCCTAGCCACTCTCTAGACCTCAATGCTTTAGCAAATATGTAATATTATTTTTGGAAAAGTGCAGAAACAGTATTGCTTAAGAAATGCAAAATTAGAGCAGAGAATGAGGACAAAATTCTTTAAATTATGTTTAAAACTACAAATGCAAAGAATCTGCTATAATGTTTGACTTCCTTTCAGGCATCACAGAGCAAACGGTATCAAAAAGTTTAGTCTCCACCCACCCATCCATTTACTTCGTATCAGCATTTGTCCCATGTTCATTTTTCTGGTAATCTATTGGGGTGAACAGTGTGACCATTTCAGATTTAGGTACTTTTTCAGCCTGTGTGGACACAGACACACATTCATTCACTTAGCTTTAGAAACTTGACTTATTTTTCTTTCTTCTCTGAGCTGCACCACTCAGATCATGTTTCCACCACAATAATCAAGACCGTGGCTATCAGCACAGTCTTCCTCGTGTCTGTGGCTGCAAATGTGGGAGCTGCGGTCCTGGTAACCTGTGAACACAGGCTGTTATCCAATAAGACCATCCTGACTCTCAACTTGTTCGTGGCTGATCTGACCTGATATGCTGTCAGCATGATCCCAATGATCTGGCAGTATGTTGGACTGTGTCTTGGGAACTGGAGTATACTGCCTGCTACACAGTTCTCTGTGTCATCTGTTTGAGTGGCTTTTGCCATCACAATCTTGGCTTCCATCGGTGTGGAGAGAGTCCAGGCTATTCTCTGGCTGCAGACTGTGCCAACTCTAACCCCTAGGATGGTGACTGTGACCCTCATCTTCATCTGGGCCTTTTCTGCACTCACTTCTCTACCTCTCACTCTGGTGGAAGTGGGATTTCCCCAAACAGGTATGGATGAACTGACAGAGGAAAGTTCTCTACGATAAATGCATGCCTATATGTATGTTTTAATGATTTCACCACAGGAACGTGGTCACATCTATCTAATCATCTTCGCCTAGTAGCATCATGAAAAACAGAAAAAAAGGCTAGAAGAAATTGTTGAATGCTCCTGATGTTTGGACCACTGGGGGCACTGCTTTAAAAACAGACATACTTCTATAGTGGAAATCACTGCATGAGCAGTCTTTTATGAGGACTTTTAGTTTCATGTTTTTTGAGTGATAAGTTTTAGTTTTGTGATTGTGTGTTTTGGGTTATTTCTTGATTTTTATGAGAGGTGTCAGTTTAGGTCCCACAGTGTTTCTAGTGTCTGTTTCTCCCTCTGTCTCATATTTCTCTGCTTTTTCCCCCTTCTGAGTCTTCTTGTCTCTGTGATCATTATTTGTCTTTTGCTTCAATTTAAAGGTGTCGTTTCCTTCTGTGTCTTGCATTAGTTTTACATGCTTCCTCTCAGCTTATTCTATGTCTTTATTATGTTATCCTTTCATTTCCCCCACATCACAACAATAGTCATCTCAAGGTGCTTTATACGGTAAGGTAAAAAAAAACTAACCAAAAATTAAATGACCCCTATGAGCAAGCACTTTCATGACAGTGGAAAGGAAAAACTCCCATTCAACAGGAAAAAAAAAAACGTTGGCAGAACCAGGCTCAGGTAGGGGCAGCCATCTGCCGCCACCAGTTAGGGGGTGAGAGGAAAGAGAAGAGATAAGAAAAAGAGAGCAAAAAACACAGACTTATGGAGAGAGGGAGCAAAATTTAATGACGTGCTGCAGTTGTATATGAACATGTGGGTAGTAAAAGGTGAGTGGAGAGGAAGTGCTCAGTGCATCACAGTGTATTTTGGACTTTATTTTTCAGATGTTTGAATTAGCAAAATCTTTTGATGAACATTCTGCTTCCTGTATCTGGCAATTGGGTCCTTATCACAACAACATCTGTGATCCAGTGAAAACATTTGACACATATACACTATATTTGCAGTCTTAACTCATTACTACTTAACCTCCTAGAGTGCATATTGTGCCTGCAATAACTCAGCTATAATTACTTGTAAAGTCTTTTTTCCCCAGTAAAGTGGATGGATTTGCAAGTTCATGAAGCTCAGAGGCTTTATAGCCCTTACATCAGAGGCCTCAGTACTAAATGTACTGTATCTGTCTGAGGGGAGCATCCCTCTGCAGTTACAGAGGCAATTCATTATGCAGACTTAGAGAGAACATAAGGTCACACTGTACTGCATCACTTTGCTGAGGATTGCTGGGTTTTTTTTTGTTTTTTGTTTGTTTTTTTTAAAATGCCAAGACAGATGTGAACCTTGCTGCCTTCCCCAACCACATCCAGGTCAGAGTATCTTTGCTGCTATTTTAATGCATTTCTTACTTTTTTATCCTGTTGTCTCAAAGGTTATAACAGCGTCATACCCTTATAGCTGCTGCTCAAACAATATAACTGATTCACTTGTTTCATCTGAAGGACTGGAACTTTCATTTGAACTGCACAGCATGAAATCAATTCTCGTAAATGCTTTAATGATTGTTTCAGCTTTAATATGTCTCGCATTTTTTGTTGATGGAAAAACTACTTTCAGCTGCTTTATTGTTCACAAGGGATAACCGCAGCAGGTGACTCCACACGTTTGATCTGGCAGATTTTTTGTTACACCAGATGTTTTTGTGTCTCCTCCCAGAACTCAGGAATCTTTCCCTTGTTAGGCAAATATGTAAATCATTACACTATGGAGTCACTCACATGTTTAATATTTGCATAATCATATCTGATCCTGCCCCCTGTTTTACGTGACAGTTGTTGGGGGTTCATTGTCATGAGAGTATGCTATTTAGTCCCATATTCAACAATTTTAATACCTTTATATGATCTTTAATTACTTTTTTTTAAATGTCTGGCAGCT
>JAMQGT020001380.1:270000-297801 GCA_024447675.2 Pterophyllum scalare | reverse complement strand
GCTGTTATGTGTGCTGTGCTTGGTTCAGTTACCGTATTGCTACTGTAATGTTTTTGTTTGATTTTATTGCCTCGTCTCACCTTCAATGACACAGTCACTTGCTATTAAACTGTGTGAACGCGTTTACAGCGTCCTTGGCAGGTCCTTCCAAAAGAAATCTGCAAAGGAAGTGAAATAATGACAGCAGTAGGATTTTAAATAAGCTTCCTATAAATATTTATCAAATCTACTTCAAACTCAGTGTGTATATTGTGCATATTGACCCAAGTAAGTGTGGCACTTAGTTTGAAGTCATTTGGAGGAGTGGTTCTCATATGTTGGCTAAAAGTAGTTACCAGCATTTCCCCACCACAGTATTGTAAGAGCACAAAAATGAATGAATAAAATTTATAATTACTATTTTATTATACAATAAACGTCCCAAGGCACGGGACTTGATTGATAGAGAGGATGATGGCATTTGTGAGGAGGTAAAACAGATCAATTTGCGTAGAAAAACACACGAAACCACTTTAAGATTAAAAAAAAAAAAAAAACTGTCAGGAGAAAATATTGTGAAAGCTACCTTCAACCTGAATGTTGGAGTTAAAGAATGCTAATGTGGTGCCAGGCGAGATAAAACAACACTTTCAAACTAAAGATCCTTCTGAGAGAAACTTTGCCTGAAGCAGAGGCAGAGGTAAGACGTTCGGTGGATTGTGGGAGTGTTAAATAGGGAGATACATTACACCTCGCATTAGCAGAGCTTATTGCACAGTGCACAAAAAAGAAGTGTCATTCAAAAATTCCTTCAATTCAAAATACAATCAAAACCGGCATTACCATCACTCCAGATGACATAAATGCCACTTTATACAACTGTGCCTTGAAATTTTGTCTCTCTCTTTGGCACGATATCCCGACAATTACACACTATATCTTTTTTTGCTTTTATTACATTTTGGGTGTTCCTTGCTTTACTGATCTCTCAGCAAACTACAATCGGCCCTCTGTGCACAACACAGGTGCGTTCAGCAAGTGCCTCTTTATAACGGTCCTCTTTTCAAAACTTTACGACCGCCTGCCTGTGCCACACTAAAGGGAAACCTCGCTCCGAACTGACTCAGCAATAGTAAGATAAATTAAAATGTCAAATTAATGTCATAAAATAGGCTAGATTAGCTTTTCACATCCTGTAATTATAATGTTAAGAGGTATTCAGATAAACATTACGCTAAATAAGACTAACATTTATCTTTTCAGTTAGACACTGCACTTAAAAAGCTGGCATAATTTTGAAGGTCATTACAAAGTAAGCATTTTGATTGCTGGGCTTTCTCTGTATTATTGTAGGGTCGTTACCTCGCTCCATAAAGCACCTTGAGGCGACTGCTTTGATTTGGTGCTACACAATTAAAATAAAAATTAAGCATTGAGAACACAGGCAGTGATATGTAGCATGTGTATTTTCTATTTAGGTGTAATTATCCAGAACAATTTTTGTTTGATTTTGGTCCGTATTGACACTAGTGGCACTGAGTGCGCTCTTATGCTGCTGTAGCCCATCCAATTCAAGGTGTGACCCGCTGTGCACTCAGAGATGCTCTTCTGCATACCTTGATGGAATGAGTGGTTATTCAGTTACTGTTGCCTTTCAATCAGCTCAAAGTCAGTCAAAGGTCATTGTCTACTGACCACTCACCCAGAGAACTGCTGCTCACTGGATATTTCCTCATTTTCAGACGATTCTCTGTAAACCTTAGAGATGACTGTGAGGGAAAATCCCAGCAGAGCAGCAGTTTCTGAAATTCTGAAAAGTACTGGTTTCCCCTGATCTTTGGATCCTCAGGTGGCACTGCATTAAAAACAGGCATGATTCTGTCATCGAAATCACTGCATGGGCTCAGCAACACCTCCAGAAATAACAGGTCAATGTACCAATCCACAGAAGATGAAGAAATCCATATGTGACTGCTGTCTCTTCTAGGCCAACGCTCATTCAAAATGGACTGAATCAAAGAAACCTGAATCAATTCAGATGAACTGAAATTTGAAATGTCTTGGCTTGAAGGGCTGCTGTGAGGGTTGGGGCGGGGCAGATGTGCAGAAGCCTGGTGCACCTTTATGTCAACAGCTTCATCAAGGACCTGTATTTGAGGACCAGTGGAAACCTTCACTCCATGCCAGAGAGTCGAATACCTTCCAGAGGTAACTTTGGCCGCTGCTGTTGCTTCAGCATTTTTTTCCCCTCATGTTTTGGATCTTGTTCGTTTTTTCCAGCGACCTGCTTCCAGGCCACAGCTCCCAGAGGAAAGCCCATTCCCATTACTTCAGTCCGAGGTCTCTAAGAACCTTAATGAGTTTCCTGTTCTGACCCCTCACTCAAGCCTTCAAGTGTTGATCTGTTATTTTGGTTAATGTGTGATTTTTTTTTTTTTTGCCAATGTTGTGAATAAAAGTTCATTTAACCTTAAGCGGCTGCTTTCTCCGTGTCCGTGTTTTGTCCCTTTTTCTTAGTACGGCTTGCACCTCATAGCATGAAATTCTTTTTGTAACTAAAAGTAATTCCAAAACTAAACAGGGCATCCGTGTTTTTTGGAAAACATGGACGCCACGTCCTCTGGACTAAATAAGAGAGAGACCATCCAGCAAGATATTGTTGCTCAGTTTAAAAGTCTGCATCTCTGATGGTACGGGGGCTGTGGGTTGAGGGGTATTGCATTGGCAGTTTGCACATCTGGAGATTAGGTCAACAGATTTGTGTGTATGTTCTGTCAGTAAATGAGGCCCAGTGTCTTTTTTTTCAGGGAAGACCCTGCATGTTTCAGCAAGACAATGTTAAATCACATACTGCATCTATTACAATAGCATGGCTTTGCTGCAGTAGTGGGTGCAGAACCGGTTTGCCTGCAGCCCAGACCTTTCACCAACTGAAAACATTTGGCACGTCATAAAACTAAAAATACAACAAAGAAGACCAAGGACTGCCGAGCGGCTAGAATCGTCTATCAGACAAGAATGGCACAACTTTCCCCTCCGAGAAATCCAGAGTCGGGCTGCTGTTAAAAGAAGATGGAACGCTACTCAGTGGTAAACACGGGCCTTTTTAGATGTGCTGCTCATTTTCTTTTTCTTAAAATGATACGTTTTCTCAGTTTAACCATACATTTTCTGTATTCTATTGTGAATAAAATATGGGTTTATGAGATTTACAAATCATTGCATTCTGTTATGTCCAAATAAACACGTGTCTTCTTTTCTATTGCGCTCATCCCTGCTCACTCAACTTGTGAATGTGAAACCTGGCCTCTCCACTCCTTTAGCTCTGCCTCTTTGGAATCAGTACAAAAAGAAACGGCTTGTCTGAAAATCGACTGCGATGGAAAAGAGCGTCTCGTACAGACTTCACGAATAAAACTCGGGGAAGAAGACGATACAGTCTCAAATGCTCGGCTGACGAAGTACTCGAAGGTTTAAAACAAAATCACTACAGGGATCAGCACAACAACCTTGACACTAAAAATGATGCATTCCTAAATGAGCTGATGCCCTGTGTATTTGCATGGAGATGTGTTTAATGAATAATATAATTAATTCCTAATCTACATGCATAAAGTCATTGTTGTTGAACAAGGAAATTGATTGATTCAGTAACACCGCGTGGAAGCATCAATGCTTGTATTCTGAAGACAAATTTCCCATGGGGAGAAAGTAAAAGTTAGGCTAAGACATTATACAAAGCTTGACTAATAATTCTACAGAACAGACAAATATGTTTTTTTTTTTAAATGCTAACTGTGCACAGGCAGCTTCATAAATACATAAAATTCTTTTGGCTTTCATCTAATCTCCTTTTTTCAGGTTTATGTAAATGAACTTTATCATCTGGCAACATGAGTGAGAGAACTGCGTTGGCAGCTCGGGGTGCATCTGGTCCTGCCAAATGCAATCATTTTTCATCAGCACTACAGCAAGACCATCGGATTCAGTGACCCCCACCATGTTACTACTCGCAGATCCACTGGCCGCAGAGCAATAGACAGTATGAAATATAAACATAGCCACTGTGGAGTCTGGTTATGAAGCCTTGAGCTAGTCACCATCTTGGTGTCTTGAAACTGGGTGTGAGGAGGAAGGAGTGGATCTGACCTTGATATTTAGGACACTGCATGCTAGTTGTCTAACGGCTTGTGATTGACGAGGTGTGGGCATAACTTGGATTATCCTCCTTTCTGATTGTAACAATGATCATGATTTAGAAAATAAACTAACGACTGAGCCCATAATATGATCAGAAGAGTTTTTACTCACAGCAAGAGAGCCAGAGGCCATTTTTAGTATAAATATGCAACCATGAGTCTTTTTGCAGCCAGAGGAGTCATTCCCTGCTGACCATCAGAAAAATAAAATGCAGGTTTAAGGCACTCCCAAGTCAACTTCACTTGTCAGACCTGAAATCTACGCCCATCTTTTATACTGTCAAAGTTTCTGCTTCACAAAAGAATTAAAACTAGACAACATTTTATTAGCTCCATTAACTTGTGGTTGAATCTTGTGCTTCAGTGAAGCAGCCATATTGCCGCAGGGTAGCCGTGTCTCCTAACACATGAATATTGAGGTTGGAGGTCCACAAATGATATTATTATGACTCACAGAATTCGTAAGAAAGAAAATGCAGTGGTTTGGCTTGGAATTTATTTCTGAGAGACTTTTTTTCCTGATTTTCCATGGGCCTCCTTACCTGGGCCCCAGTGGTGATAGCCCACTAAAAATAATCCTGAAAAACTCCCTGGTTTGAGGGCTTCTTTAGGGTTCCTCTAAATGTACAGTAAAGCTGGTTTAATTGAAATTAACATACATGTTGTGTGTTTACTCTAACCTCTGCCCTTCTTACTGTAGCGTTTGACAAGCCTCCCACGCTTAGAAGCACAGTTTATGCTGAAATGGGGGCAGATTTACTACTTGAAATACAAATTTTTTGAAGAGCTGGGCCTTTAGTTCTGATAGCGGTAGATAAAAAGGGGGCTTCCCTTCTCCATTCAGCACCTGCTGGAATAACAATTGTCACTTGCAGAATGTATCAGTTGTAGCTAGCAAACTAATTAAACTGACATTTACTCCAGTGCTGACTTTTTAAAATTAGAAACTTGGTTAAATGGGGTTCAAATGTGGCTGATAGCTAAGTACACCAAGCTGTTACTGAAAAAAAGAAAACCCCAACAGCTCTATTACACTGTGCACCAACAACACTCGTGCATGTTTATTGCATGTCACACTGTGCAAAATGACAGAATAAATAGATTTTGCCAGATGAAAGTGGTGAGACATCATTGGCTTGCCTCATCCGTAAGCTCTGGTCTTCATACTGACACTTCTGTGCACGGTCCATCCGTCATGATATCAGATGGAGGACAGATCGTTTAAAAATGACATTTGTTGCCACAGCTCTGCAAGCTCCCCCCCCACACACACACACACACACACACACACACACGAGAGAGAGAGCGAGAGAGAGAATAAGGACCTACTTCAGAGAAAAATAATGGTTCCAGCTCTTACAGTCCCCATCACTCCAAACCACATTTTCATTTCATCAATAGATAGAAAAAAGATAGAAAATGCTTAAAGATCTATTCTACTCATGTTGAAAACCTGCTCAAGACCCACTTTTATTCAGATGCTTTGTAGAGTCTCGAATATCCTGCTTTCCCAGGGCACATGACTCCAGCTTTATTGATCTGGCATTCACCCTCAATCCATTAACCATGGGCTCAGTCACACTGTTGTATTTTCTAATTATTTTCATATTTTATTGCCAATTGGTGTTTATCTGTATGTTTGTTATGTGTGGAACAATCAACGTATTCTTAAGAAACAACAAAACATGGGATCGGCATCATTCACATGTGCCGAGACCTTTGAGGAGTAATACCCTGCAGATATGCTGAGGTATTATTGACAGGCTATGATAGGTGATCAGTGACTTTAATGGAACGTTAGTCGGTCACAGTTTCTATTTTGTTGCTAATTCACCTTTGGTTTAGGTAAAAATCTATGTTTACCATTTTTTTAATCAGTCTCCAACTGCTTTGAAAATGCTTGGTGCAGTTCAGGAGCAGTTATAGCCAAATGTCTTTTGGGTGTATTTTGTTAATGCTGTTATTATTATAATCATAATTTATCTGCATCTGTAAACAAGGCCTGGCAGCTGGAACAGTGAGTCTTGGCCCTGATATCCACCGGCTACACCTGAAGCACCTAAAAACTGGCCACAGACCAGCGAATGGGTTTCCAGATTGCATTTTTTATTTTTCCAGCCGTGCTGCTGATTTGAACCATCCTCAAAAAAAAAAAAAAAAAAAAAGTTGCCACAGCATGACTCTTCAGTCTGATCTGACTTTTCTTTTGGATGGAAAACGTCTGTCTGAAAATATTAATATGTGCAACCTGACAGAAAGGAACGTCTCTATGAGATGTCCAAGCAAGAAAAGTAACGAGGAAATGAGTAATTGTTTTCCATCACACGTCTCCTTTTTATTTTATAAACGTGTCATTAGAATGTGGAAATGACAGACGTGCTTTGGATAAAGCCCGGTGTTTATATGACTGTTTAGGCAAAATGAGGGATATGAGGGCCTCTCAATCCTTTTCTTTGCACAGTGAGGTGTAGCGGTTCAGACTGAAAGGGTTTAATGGCTTTCAGTTGTTATTATTCTGTGTGTTATGACAGCTTGATTGGGCCTGCGGTCGTCTTTCATTGCCGTTCCATTTGCATGCGCCTCCTTTTGCCTCCTTCCAGAGCTTCGTGTTGTTATGGTAATTTCCATGAAGTAGATTGCATCTAGCTGGCTACTCCACTTGGGTCCTGTCTGCGAGAGAAGCCCAGAGCCACAACATAATAATCATAATGAACACATTAGAACAATGCCAGAGCTAAATATCACACACACCAGGCACACTCGAGTCCTTTCAGTGACCACTGGTGGTTACCTGAGTAACTAATTGCGAATGATGAAGCTGTAGATCACTATTTTCCAGAAGGTGCTGTGATTTCATTTGAGTTTGTACTCATTTCACTCATTTCCACAGATGTGCAAGTTTACTTTATGGGTTAAAAATAAGGTCAGGGCTCATTTTTGAGAAGCGTTTGACTCAACAATGCAGGCATTTTATATGATCAGGCGCCCACCTGCCTGGCTGCACCTCCCTGCTGTGACATATAGGCGAATATGCACGTAAGTGTGAGATTTTAGTAGTTGCAAAATAAAATGTTTTTTAAACTCTGTTATTTTACTATTCATAGCAAAAATGTATTATGATTGTGCTTTTCTCCTGGCCCCCTCACATAATACATATAATCCAAGCTTTCTGCCTGTTGTCTTGCTTTTTCTGAAGTTTCTTACCATTTTTTGGTTCACCTTTTGGAGAACTTTCTCTCTTCCCCAAACTCATGCTCAGGAACAGTGGGTATCTTAAGCTGTAAAGCCTTTTGATACAAACTGTATGGAGACGCAATCATCCTGTCAACTGCTTGTCCAGTTGCTATGGAGCCAGAGCCCATAAATGTTTTATTAGTTCTATTAACAATTAGTGATTATTATAAATGAATATATTTTCCAATTCCTGTGCTCTTTGGTTTTCTTCAGTTGAATAATAACAGTGATATAACAAGGTATTTCATGGGCATTATGTTTACCGCTATGTGTAGCAGTCTCCTTCAAGTCTTGTTAAACTGAAAAGCTAACTTCTTTCCTTCACTCTCACTGAGTTTCCACCAGAGATTTCAGCATGCGAGTGCTGCTCTTCAAGGAATGATAACACGGGTTTGCAGAGCAGCTTGAAAACTAATTCACAACTGCAATTGCCCTTGAATTAGACCTGTGGAGAACAGATAACAATCTCCCACATCTCAGTTACACACTTACAGTCTGCATCAAAGCCTCGAGCAACCTTGAAAAACACCACAGTTAATGTGCCATTCACACGGGCATGAATCATCATGCATATCTTAGTATTAACTTTAATTACATATCACTGCACTTTTCAGCACCACTCATCAAGTTTGGACTATTATAATTCACTTTACTTGGGTCAAAGGGCCATCCTCCGATATCATCTCATCCAAAACTCAGAAGCCAGACTTTTGGCAAATTCAAAGAAAAAGACCACATCACTCCCATTCTAGCTTCACTACACTGGCTACCTGTGAGATATAGAACTGATTTTAGACTTAAATTAATTTGTCAGACCCTGCTAACTGTTCTGTCAGAGCCCTGCAGGTGTGGAACTTTTTTTTACAAGAGACACTGAGGCTAGCAAGCTCAGTGTCTACTTTTAAAATACTCCTCAAAGCTTACATTTACTTAGTTTTGAAAAGTGCTCCACAAAAAAAAGTGCATAATTCTTCTTTTTAAAAATCTATTGAATGCATTTGTACTTATTGTGAGCTTTTCTGTCTTCTCATCTAAATCTGCAGTGGTGTACATCTGCATATCTGACTCCCAGCACAGTTCATGGGCATAAATAGCCTCAAGTGTAAGTTTGCATATTTGTCTTTGTTTGTGTTCAGACTTTGTGTGCTTTCTGCTAATACAGTATGTGTGTGTGTCTCTCCATCTCTGTGTGTGTGTGAGTGCGCTGCGTGACAGAGGTTTATGAACTCCCTCACCCGACGTGGGGCTGGTGAGGAGTAGCTGCCATCTGGTCAGGCCTGAGGGAGTCCGCTGGCCACCCAGAGCTGCTCAACCCTAACAGGTAGCCAGCCTGACATCCCAAACTCATCTCCAAACCACCAAACAGCAAATAATGAGGGGCAGACAGCTGGCCGATGGACCCTGCAACCCCCACCCCCCCACCCCCCGACACCATACACAGGCACCAGGAAAAATGTCCACAGTGTCTACTGAACTTTTCAGCAATACGTGCACGACAGTAGTCATAGTGAGTTTGGGCACATGGCTGCCTGCTCCACCCCATCCTTAATGTTACAATCACAGGTTAATGATGGGAATTTTTAAGGTAGGAATCAAATATCTAATAATAAAACTTAAAATGAATGATCTTTATCAAAGCTCTGAGACCCCCAAAAAGTGTGGCTACCTTATCAAGCCTACAGATGGCAGTATTTCAGCGGACACTTGCACACGCTGCTGTGAGCGTTTATCTCGGCCTCTGAATGAAAATACAACACAGAGAATTCGCTGTAAAACGTGTGAATGCTTGTATTTCTTAGAGAATCGCATACTGAGCGGGCGGGCTCAACCAGCAAGTAAACTGCCACAACACAATTCCCTTTCCCATCACAGCCCATTCAAAATGTGTCAAAAATATACAGCCCATTTGTGAATATGGAAAGCAATCATTTCAGAAACGCATACAGATCGCAATCATTTGACAAATAGGCCTATTTTGGACGCTGACTTTATCTCCATCCTGTGTGCTGTTGATAACACAGGGTCTAGGTCAAATCTGTATGGAACTGCAAGCGCATTCATGTCGACTTCCCCCAAATGTTTTGACGACTTTTCAGAATTAATCATTGTTAATATTTATTTCTACTGGCGAATAAATGCGCAGAAACTTTTATTCGTCCGCTGCAATAAAAGACATAAAACAGGTGTCGTACCGCGCTCGATTTGTGCCAAAGGATGACGCGGCGGAGGCTGGGTCTAAAAGCGCACATTGTACGTGAGGTGCAAGTGAACTGATGGGTGACTTCATGTAGCACCGGTATCCACACTGAGAGTGAGGGAGAGGGAGAGAGAGAGGGAGAGAAAGCGAGAGGTGGAGATGGGGTTATATGACAGTCTGTTACAGAAAATGATCAATCCCTGAACGAGGCGGGAGGGTCACTTGATATCGTCTCCTTCTCAGCGGCTGACAGGGAGACGCGCACTGCTGTCCAGATGACTTTACAAGCTGTGCGTCGCGTCAGCGCGTAGAATAAATTAATCTCGCTGTACTTGGCGTCCACACTCATTTAGCCCACTGACTGACTGACTGACTGACTGAGACGCGGGACGGTTTCTCCCCCAAATCCGAGCGAAATAACCGGATCTGCGCTACTCATGAATGAGTCTCCTGCTCTTTCAAGGTGAGTAGGCTATCCTTTACTGTTAGCGGCTGAACAGAGGCTTGTAGTGCAGCTCCGCATTGTGCAGAAGGGTAAAGTTGTTAGACTTCACGCACCTCGGACGCACAGTGAGTGTGAACTCTGAATCGAGCTATGATTAAAATGCATGCGTTAACGGACAAAACAAACAACGCCTCAGCTGACCACCTGTAACAACCAGCAGATGTTGACTGATGCTCTGGAAACAAAGCGACTGTAAATGCAGTTTCAGTACCAACCGGATCCACAGGCGAGAGGCAGAGCAGTACTGTATTAGGTCTGGTGCAAATAATTGTCTTATCAGTAACTCTACTTTAGACAAAGCCTGCTAAAACCACCTGCTTGTGCAGATTTTTTTTCCAGCCCTCTTTACATATCTGGATTATTCCGGGCAGTTCATCAGATCACTGGTCGTCAGGAGAATACCAGAGTCAAGTATTCAGCCTGGAGATAGTCAGCTCTCAGTTGCTGCCCTGCAGCCAGAACTCGTGCTGCTTTGGCAGCCGGGGCAGAGCAGAAGCCACTGGGATGCTGATAAAGCTGGGCAAGAGCTGAGATGAAGCCCGAGTCTGAAAGAACTAAAGCACACACAGCTGCAGCAGTGCCAACCTCGACAATGCTGTTGACTAAGTGCATCTTTGTTTGAGCCCTTCTCTGTATGGTAGTAGAGGGGGGCGAGGAGGGGTTGTAGTTGGATTCCTGGCTCTTTGACTCTCAGCCCTCATGCAAACCAGACGAACCCTTCTTCTCCCAGTACGCTTTTTCTGGTCTGGCTTATCTGGCCGGCCAGTTGGACTAGCTTTTATTCTCCTGGCCCCTCCAGAGTGGGTAAAGCCTCTTGTTGAGAGAGAGAGAGAGAGAGAGAGAGAGAGAGAGAGAGAGAGAGATTGGCTTCTCTTTTAGCATGCTCTTGCCAGTCATGCGCTTCGCATTTTATCAGTTGCCTGCTAATTTTAGAATTTAAATGAATCTCCACATTACTTTTTTCTCTCTCTCTCTCCCCCTCTCTCCCTCTTGCAATTGAAAACAATAAATTAAACTAAGGGTTTGGTTTATGATGATTTCTATTCTTCTGAGGTATAGTTGAGGATTACCCGCTCTCAACTCCTCAGCTAAGCCATTTTAAAGCAAACAAAAAGATATACTTTGTGTCTTACACAATAGAGCGCTGTCTCGGAGATTTGTACTGAGACAGTAACACTTTCCAAGTTGCTGAGGATTATCCACAGTATGATCAGTTTTTGTGGGAACTGTGTTTGTTAGGAAAACTGTGAAGAACACGTGTAGAACACACAGTGTAACTGGGATGTAATTTCTGGAAAAAACGAGTTGCTGTTGAGGCTTTCAGTTGCCATGTTGAAATCTTTCCAGGGCAACCAACAATTTTCTGTTCACTGATTCTGGGCAGCGAAGTTTCAGAGGCAGATTTCAAAAAGTATTGGTATCAGTTTTTGTTTTTTTTAAAAAAAAGCACTCCTGAGTTTAAGAGATGAAACTTTTTTTCTCATTTCATTAATTTGAAAAGGAATCTACAATAGGCCAAATGGGAGAAATTGATTTTGTTGGCAATCAACCGGCAAAGTGATTTTACTGATCTCTACATGACTATTGTAATTCCTCCATCTGTGTTTGTAGTGGTGGTTTCGTGCACTGAAGAAATATAGGTGAATTATTTTGGAGTCTTTTGACCCTGGAGGCAATGCTGGAACAGTGTAGGTGAAGTAATTTAGAGCATCTGTCTCTGTCATTTTCACCCACAAGCTAGGAGTTAAGTGTTATCTCAGACTTGTACAGAGATTAATGAGCTACTTTATGTTTGAGAAGATAGGGGGGGTAATGAAAAAAAAAAGACAAAACTGCACTGCAAAAAAACAGCTTGTGATTTAAATGACCATCAATCCAATCTGTGACATTGATTCTGAAGTCATTTGAATATCAGGGAGTGCAATGTGGGTCAGGGGCAAAGGCGATGCACAGTCGCGCCAATAATACATCGGTCGAATTAGTGTATGTAACACAATTACACGGTGTGTGAGTGCACAACAGCTCACTGCTACTGCCCATAGCTGGAGACCCCCCACCTCTGAGCCTCACCCCCCTCCACCCACCGCTACCCCCGTTGCCCATGGAGACACTGATTAAACACGACTCTTCAGATGCTACAGCCTGCGGAAGAAGACGTCGAGCCTCCACTGTGTGTGTGTGTGTGTGTGTGTGTGTGTGTGGGTTTTGCGTGTCAGCGTTTGCATGTGTGTGCATGTGTACAGTATGTGTGTGAATGTGCTTGTTATATGTGTGCCTATTTACCGGTGGGTCTTTGCATATAAGCGTATATTTGCAGAGAGGAGACAAAAAAGAGAGGCGAGCGAGACAAGAGGGCTGTGATAACGGCGAGGAGAGCAAACAGTGATATGAAATCGACACTGATGAGAGAGCGAGCGAGAGAAAGGAAGGAAACACAGAGAGAACAAAATACTGCAGATGAACAAGCACAGCCAGTGTGCATTTGTCCTCACTCTTTTCTCTCTTTCTTCCGCCTTTCAAGCTTCATGCTTCCACTTATTTCAGTGTGCGAGCCAGGCCCGGAGGGAGGTGCACATACAGTACATGTGGAGAAAAGTAACCTTACAGGGTTGGACAGGAGAGTAAAAAGTGGAAATGGGTAGGTAGCAGGGGTGAGAAGGACTAATAAAGGAAGAGGGAGAAAGAGAGGGAGGAGAGGAAAGTGTGCAGCTCACCTGCCAGATGGCAGCTTTGGCAGCGCTCAGCGTGCAGTGATGGCGGTCTTGCAATATGGCGCATTGCCGCCAGATTGTCACACTGTTGTTGATACAAACAGTGCAATAACTTTGCTGATGTGTTTGTTTTGCATGATTTCTTTGGCACTTCTGTATTTCGACAGCATATGGTTATACAAAATAGATGACAAAGTTAAGTGGTGTCACATGAGGTTTTTATTTTTAATCAGAAATGTACTGACACTAGTCTCTACGTTTGTAATCTGTTTTCTTATATTACACATGAACTAGAACTTGTCAAATGTAAGTTTGCGAAAGATCACTGCATTTACAACAACTGGAGAGTCATCATAGGAAGTGCAGGAACCAGTGTTTTTGTAACCTGACTCATATTATGGATAAACATCGGGATATTTCAGCCACTTTTGCTGTTTAGGAGCTGTCTTGTTTACATCTTTCCATCACAATTACAATGCTAAATTGCTGGCATTGCTGCCCCATTAACTAGATATTCACGCCAGGCTTGAATGGTTTCAAAACCTAATTCTTTATTTCATACAGATTACCTCATGGTGACGTACAATTTGAGAATTTGAAACTTAAAAAACTGGCCATGTGTATGCGTTATATCATATTGAAAATGTGAAGAAATAGGCTTTTATGTGGCTGAGCTAAAGCTATGTCACTTCACTTTACACTATCTATTCTGTGCCATTTCAACAAAACTAATATTACTCAAATAACCATAGCATTTTTGTCTTTCTTCCTCAGTTGTGTGAAGTGTGATGGTCTAATTATCTACCACCCGTTATGAAAGCCAAAAGAACAAAAGAGCAACCTAGACATTTCTGGTCTCTGACAACTGTTCAATTTGCCATTGTTTTAGGATACTTCAACTATTTTTGAGTTTCATCTTGAGAAGTCTTTGGATAATAGCTAGAGATCATAAAGACTACTACAGATTTTTGACCTTGAGTTTGACTTGTGAAACAGTGGCTGAAAAAAACAAATGTTTTAAACATGAATTCATTTTGTAGATATTTCTGGACCCACTGCAAAAGTCAGATTATTATGTGGCCACAGAATAACTTAAAGTATTATTTGGTAAGACGGGACATTTGGACCATTTAATGATCAATTCAAAACAAAATGAGACAAAGTGAAAAAGTCACTTCTATCAGTGGCATTTAATATGCATCAGGGACAACTTGGGGTTCAGTATCACGCCCAAGGACACTTTTACATGTGCACTGGGCGAAGCCACCCCAGTACTTTGTCAGTTCCCAAAAAAACAGAAGAAACTTAACAATATAGAATGAGGTTCAAGATCATATACTAATAAAATCTGGCACTTCAAATAGGTGGCATGGTGGTGCATTGGTTAGCGCTCACAGTGGTCTGGTGGGGGTCATCTCTGTGTGGGGCTTGCATGTACTCCTTGTGCCTGTGTGGATTTTCTCCTGGTGCTCCAGTTTTTTCCCAGATTCCAAAGACAAACACTGTATGTTATGTGACGGACTAGTGACATATCCACGGTGCACTCTGCCTCTGTAACCCTAGTTGGATAAGTGGTTAAAAAATGGACAGATGGCACCTTAAACCAAATTACACTGAATTATGAAACGCCATTACAGAATACCATCAAATTGCTCTTTTCTCGCCACCTGGGAAGATTGGATTTTGGGCTACCTTTTGAAAGCACTGCTTACACTGGCCATACAAAAAAGTAAATGACTAATGTCTGGAATAATGCCCCATGACTTTAAGTGGCTACATCTGCAAAATTGTCCTCACCAGATTATCTATAACATGTCACAGAAGTCCAGACTGTCTGGAGTACATCTGAGACTGCTGCACAGTGATCAGTCTTTGGCAGCTACAAACCAGGTGGGACTGGACTTTATAGACTTGGAGTATTTAATTTTAATTTGAGCAGCAAGTCTTATTAGGAAGGAAAACAAAACAAAATGAGCGGTTCTTCCCAGTATGCATCATCCTTTAAGGAGTTTCATCAAAACATATAAAAGTGTTGCCATCAAGTGAATTTATATTTGAGAGAAATTCACCTGCATTTGCAGTTCCAGTAGAACTCTAGCTTACTGGGTTACTGTACTTCACATCAGGTTACTTCTATTTCCGAACATTGAGGACATTTCTGTGAATTTACTCAAATTCAAGCGAGAGGCTTAGGAAATGGGATAGAATTTCTGACTCGGCTAGAATTAGAAACAGGCCAGGCTAGATTGACCATAGAGTCTGACTGAGATAATCTGGGCAGATGCTTGTATTTGTGCAGCTTTGGGGTGAATGGCCACCAAAGGCCTTATTTGCACTGCGGATTAAACGTTAAATGGGTTTTGAAGCAGCAGATACTTAGAGGGAAAGTTGTCGAATAGTAGAACATGCACCATCTCTCCTCCTCTTCCCTGTTTCTCTCTCCCTGACTCGCCGTCTATTGCGGTCTCCTCTTGCTCACAGTGATTTGTCAGCAGTCGAGGTAGCAGCTGTTCCTTTTGCATTGTAATTTCTTTGATCGTAATTATTCGTGCCAGCTACCTCCAACCTTGGCATTCTCCACCCCATGAAGCCATATGGGCAGAGAGGGAGGAAGCCGAGGAAACATACAGGCTTCTTTGGAATAAGTTCTTTGATTTCTGTGTGCAGTGGTGTGGGAATCATGGACATATGTGCTTCACAGCTTCAAATGTAGTCTGCATCTCTGTATTTGATTACCCCCCCCCCATTCATATAGTGGGGTCTAGTTCCTACCAAATGTAAAATATCTTCCTTGTTAGGTCTCCATGATTTATGCATGAAAAATCAATATGGCTCCGCACATCTGTAAGCAAATCAGTCTGAGGAAAGTATAGCTTTGCTCTAGAAAGAGCAACGTCAACAAGAAGCAATGCTTCTGAACATAAGGCTGGTAATTAACATATTATCTTACCGCACAAATAACTAATGTGGTGAGCTGTTCTGTATTTGGTCATCACCTTCATTGTCTTTGCTCCACTGTTGAAAGATGACTTTAAAACCTGGACAAACACCCCTGTTTGCCCCTTGCTCTGAGGCGATGTAGGTTACTACCACACACACATGCTGTGTGGCTTCCAAAGGAAAGACAGCTCACTCTGTCTTCCTATGCGATCGCTGAATTATAGAAGACCCTCTATTGCACTTGAACTGCATGGGTTTTCATCACAGTGCTGGAGGTCACTTTGTCTTTCCCCTCTATGCTCATCATATATGCAACACGAGGGCCTCAGCAGTTGAGATGAGCCAGCTTGAGGTCACCATTAACCGGGTAAGACCGACAACGAGATTTATGGAAGAGGAGACAGAACTGAGAAGAGGGAAGGGTGGAGAAAGGCATGCATGGTTAAATCTGACTGTGGCAGCAGTGCCCTTCATCTGGTCCCTGCTCTTAACAGCAATTTCAGATAAAGTACTGTATCTGCATGTATAATGCATATGCCCTGAGATAATGGAATGCATTGCAGAGGAGGTTGCTGACTGTGTTGTGGTGATGTGTTGGAATTGGTCCCCTATGTCACATTTACCACTGCCCAGGTTCCTTGCAGCATCCTGCAGTTATTAGAAGCCGGGCGAGTTGCGATGACATAGCGCTGTTTTACTGTTCCCCACAGACATCTTCCGCTGCCATACCACCAAGAATTGTGGCTGGCTAGAGAGTCCTAAAGCCTGTAATATCTGCGCTGGCCAATAAACTAAACAACAAGCGTGTAGAAAAGGAAATAAGTGTTTACTTTTTTATTATATAAAAAATGCTGGGACACGCAGACATGCCAGGAAAGCTGCAATTCACAGCAATTTGCAGTGATTTCCATGGAACAATCACCTCCCAAAGTGTTAGCGCCATTAGTCTAAATACTGGTTGTATGAGTCCCCCGCCCCAACTGGGCAAAGCACTGCTCTTTGAATTTACAAATTTAGAACATAATGATAAAAATTAACCACAGGCTAGCTGTCATAAAATTTCACTGAGCAATATCAAAGTGAAGATATCCTGTGGGTGTGTGCTGTGTGAGCATCCAAGCTACACATTATGTCCTCTGAGGCTTGAGTCTGTGTTTGGGTGAGGCGGGATTTCGAAGGCGGAGCCTATTGCCCTGGGCTTCCCCTCTGCAACGTTGCGTCTGATAAAGCACGATGGGCTGATCACAAAACATTGCTTTTTCTAATAAACTCCACCGGTCCCTTGTGATTCAGTATGACGTTCATTTAAAAAGTCACTGTTAATAAAGACGGCATTTTCATGTCCTAATTCCCCGACTCATCATTGTAGGTACCAGCGACAGCCCCTGGCTCTGGCTTGCCGGCTCCCTCCTCCCTCCTGTGTCTGCCATGTTTGACCTACTTCTGTCTCCACAACATTGTAAACAGATCTACTAATTGCCTTCATTTATTCATTTGGAAGTCAAGTTCTGTTGAGACTGGCGCCCTTTCAGCCCATTCATGTGTGATGTGTACAACTAGCCCTCCCCCAATGACTGGCCTGTGCGTATTTGATGAGAGCCCCAGTCAAAAGTGTCCCATGTGAATTTATATACTACAAACTCAAATGTTCAGAAGAACTGCAGCCGCAAATTGTCCAAATCCAAAATGATGTCCTATAAGAAACTTATAAAGTACTATCAGCAGCCCAAATCTGCACAAACCTACAGACACAAAAACCCCTTCACGCTTCTGCACAGCCTGCTTGTAATCATGAAGACAGAAGCTGTTATGACTACTGTAGTTCAGACAGTTTTCCGCCCCGTGGTCTTATACTGTTATTGGCTTTGTGCAGCCTTATAAATCTAGGCCACACAAAACAACAGTGACAAAAAGAAGGGAAAAAAAAATGTTTTTATCACCTCTGGTGCGAGTGACAATGACTCCTATTGTTGACTAAGTGTGAGGACAGAGAAGTATCTTCTGACCTTTAGAAATATCATGGCGCAGTCTGTTGACAGTGTTCTCAAATCTATAATCCAAAACATAAACAAGATAAACTCGATCGTATGCTGCTTGTGCTAAATCTGTCCTTCTTTAAAGTGAGGGAAAAAAAAAAATCCTCTCGTACCATCTTGTTTTGAGTGTTTGAAAAAGGCAACGCCTCCAAAATATGAATGCTTCACAAAAATAGGTAACCGGGTGTCTACGCGGATGAGAAAGTTTAACTCATAACTTCGAAATAAGTATTTGGTTGAGTTTGAGAAAAAAAAAAGTGTGAATGCGTCTGTTAAAAACACCGTTGCCTTAAACAGCTTACTTTGAACCATTTATAGTTTGAACCTCTAACCAACAAGAGTCAGTGGGATTGGCCGATCTTAATATTTAGAGGGGGGGAAACATTTTGAAGTGATGTGGCAACAGTCTAAACCAAATTAAACCATTTAATTCTTTGTAAGGCATTTCATTAGGAAATGTGTATTTCAGACATTTTAAGACTTTTAACTTCACGTCAGGTCTTTTTTGTGTTTTAACTCAGTATCGCAAACCAATTAAGTCTCTGCCTACAAAGCTCTTCACTACTGCACAAAATATGCAAATCTTTAAAAACTCAAGTAATAGGGTTTCCAAATACTATCAGTGACGGTATTAACAATAGCTTTTCTGAATGTACTACAGTACACATGAAAAATGCTGACAAAACACATCTTCATGCTGTCAGACTCAAGCAAATGGTGAACATGATGCACATACTAACAAGGAAGTGTCCCCGATGAATATTATTTCATCGCAGATGGACAAAATGGGAGATAAAAGCAGTAACCATCCCTTCTGTCCCATGAATCATGCTTAACAGGGTGCTACAGAAGCTATGACAGCATTTCACCTCAATTAAAGCTGAACCGAAAGGATGAATTTGGTTCCACAGATCTCGATCCAGGTCAAAGGGTCATGTTTGTGGAGCGCAAGAGACTGGCTTCTCCGTCCTCTGAGTTGTGATTGGTGCCCGCTGAGAGCTCACGTCCCCAGAGGCCTCAGCAAACCATGTTCCTGTGTGTGAGTGTGAATGAGTCACGTCTGGGCTGGAGCGTGTCTGAGTGGCGAGGCGGAGAATTCAGCAGGGAGGACTGCGCAGGGCGAAGAGCTGTCTCTGTAATCCAGGGTAAACACTGAGCAGCATGACTGCACGCCTTAGACGTGACCAAAGCCGGCAGAACAGAAATGGATGAAACGATGAGGCTGCTGCTTGCCTGCGTGCCTGCCCAGCTCCGTTTGCCACCGGCACTTCCTTAATTTCTCTTCTTGTTTTTCAACCCTGTTTTGTAACTCCTTTGAGGATTTCACTGGAGACTCTCAGCACTGAATTAACCTGTGGGTGGCACTGCTGGCGTCTGTTGTTTAAGGTCAAGCCAGACTCAAGCCTACCTCTGTAAATATCATTTGGTCTGCTATTTGCTGTTAGACCTCAAGAGCAACGTCTTATTTATTATTTCCAGTTCAGGAAAGGGCAGCACTTGAGTTTCTGATAAGATTGCAATGCATATTACACCAAAGGTCTTAAACTGGAAGTTTATGGAGCGTTCAACGAGAAATCCAAAGCTGGATTCTGTTGTCCAGGACAAAGTAGAGATAACCCTGGCTGAAACACAAAATCCCTTTTCTGCTTCTTTTTGCGGCAGCTCAAGAATCCAGTCACATTTTTCTAACTCAGCCACGTCTCTTAAGTGCTTTTCTTGAATTCCATTATTTAAGAGACTACAAAAAAGCACATTAAAAAAAAAGAAAAAAGGCTGCACTCCAAGAAGTAAAAGTTTACAATTACCACAAGTTCACACTCTTTACTGAAAATCAGCTCATGAATCTTGTTTATATTTAATTTTACCCAGATGCTTCATCCGCCTGCATTTCAATCACGCCTGAATACTGATTGCATCAGGTTTTCGTGATAAATGAAAACAGAAACTGGTTCAGGGGCTCATCAGCTTGCAAAGCAGATGATCTGAGGGATTTTGAGAAAGAATTTGCTGGACAACATTTTGCCTGAAATAAAGATGTAAATATTAGAGCCAACATGTCCTGCCAAATTCTAGGCTTTATGAGAACTAATAAAAGAGATGTTTTTTTTTGTGTCCAGTCACAAAAAAAGGGGAAGATGCTTCTGTTTTCTACAGCAGAAGCAACAAGGAAAGCAGTGTGACTATGACGGATTCATGTATGTTAATGTAATCTGTTTTAAACAAACAAAAACAAACGCTAAACTTCAGATTTAAGAGTAGCAATACAGCGCGTGGCAGATATTACTCTTCGGTGGCCAATTACTGGTAGAGCTGCTCACACTGAGCCTGCCAAATTGAGCAGAGCAGGTCGAGACACTCAAGTGACTTCTCCCCCTGTGTGAGCACGGTGGGGACAGATGGGCAGGAGATGCTGGAGTGGAGCTGGAGTTGGCCCAGCCAGCTCAGTATCAGTCCATCCGCTCCATCCCTGGCTCCGGCTCAACTCAGCCGGACGTCCTGTTAGTCAGCCAATGGAGAGCACCCACCGCATCATGACCCCCGCATTAGGATCTGACATGGCTGTCTTCATTTAACCTTTACTTATACCAGGAAGTCTCACTGAGAAAACTCCCTACTTACATCACTTCCAGCCAAAAGAGGCGCTTTGCCTCTGAGCTAAAGTCTTCTAGCATTTGGCGGGATATATTTAGAGGAAATTTGAAGGCATTTCAATGAAGGTTGATTAATTTAAAAAAAAAAGGATCGTTAGGAAAGGGTGAAGGTGCTTTTGGTGTGGTAACAGAGATAACAAAGGAGCAACAGAAACAACCTGCGGGTGCGTGATTGCAGAAGCTTCAGGCGGCACACAGACAGGATTTAGTGCGATGTAGGTGTTTTAATTTATGACGTATCCGCCTATGCAGACAGTTTTATTACTCCTTTAATGGACATCGATGAAGTAACGGCATATGTGAAGCTACTTTATCTACAATGCTCGCATTGCCGTCACAAAACATCAGCCTTTACACATAGAATAAAAAGAACTCTGTTTTTATTACAAATAAGCTTATTTTGTCTCACCACATGGGAGATGAAAAGAAATTTGATATGAATGATGTAACAGTGAAAAACGAAAACAATAAAAAGAGTACATTCATCAAACATTCGTGTGGCTAACTCGTCCATCTTTTTGTTCATCATGTGTTCGACGGACATTGTTTGTCCCCTGGAAATATTTACATAAAATATGCTAATGAAATTAAAAAGGGAAGTGTGAGAGTTGATGCTGCCAGGCTCTGAATCTCTAATGACTCCCTGCCATCCCTGGAAAAAGCCTGATTAATTTAGGAATGTCGGCCGCATTGGAGAGTGATTAATTCCTCCTGGATTCAACCATTTAAACGAACACGGCAGAGGGGAGAAAGGAAAACAGGCAGCCCAAAATATGGATGCATAATTAATACATTTGGATCATTTAATTAGCCACCCAAACAGAGGGAATGCACAGCTACATTGTGTCACTGCTTTGTTCAAGTAATAGGCCACAGTTAGTTCTCTCTTACAAAGAGGCGAATATAATGAGCCCCCCTGTTGATATGGGGAATATTGGACCATCTCTCAGGCTAGTAAATAAGGGGAGACAGTATGAACAAATGATTACTTGTTTCTTTGATGTCTCATGTGTCTGAATAAGCAGAGACAGAGGAGAAAACAAAACATTTGTATGTTTTTAAGTGTCTAACGATATCCTGAAAAGCAATATTTCACACTTGAAAGAATCAATGATTTATTGAGATCTAAAGCAAATATCTGTCTTTTCTTTTTCAGAATGATGTGAAGATCACTTGAGAAGAACGAGAGACCACTTGAGCTGATCTTTTTTCAGGACAACCCTGCTACTTGTTGACACACTCAATCCGTTTGTCTGAGCTCAATATTTTTCGGAGCCACTTGGGGATGGGAACGTGCTTGTATAAAGGATGGACTTACTGCGGCCTCACTAAAGGTCACAGTCCTCTAAAGGTCATGTCATGGCCCCGGGCACTGTGGCTATTGACTCTAATCTCTGTGAATCAAAAGATGACTCTTGGACAGACTATGAACACCTTCCAATCAGAGAGGAGGGAGTGGTCGCTGAACCACCTGACTGTGCATCAGTCTACGGGGGCTTTGTACATTGGAGCAGTCAATCGAATCTACAAGTTGTCTTCTAATCTCACTCTCCTGGTGTCTCACGATACAGGACCAGAGTATGACAACAAAGCATGTTATCCTCCACTGATTGTCCAGCCCTGTTCTGAGCCTTTGGCCTCCACTGACAATGTTAACAAGCTGTTGCTCATCGACTACTCTCACAACCGGCTGCTGGCCTGTGGCAGTCTCTACCAGGGTGTCTGTAAGCTGATGAGGCTGGATGATTTGTTCATCCTTGTGGAGCCCACGCATAAGAAAGAGCACTACCTGTCCAGTGATAACCAGACAGGGACAATGTATGGAGTTGTTGTGCCCTCTCAGGGTCAGGATGCCACTTTATACATCGGCACTGCTGTAGGCGGAAAGCAGGACTACTTTCCGACTATCTCCAGCCGAAAGCTGCCCCGCGACCCAGAATCTTCTGCCATGCTGGACTATGAGCTCCACACTGATTTTGTTTCTTCTCTCATTAAAATACCCTCAGACACACTGGCTCTTGTCCCACACTTTGACATCTACTACATCTATGGCTTTGCTAGCAGCAGCTTCGTCTACTTCATGACTGTCCAGCCGGAGACTCCGGAGAACGGGATGCCTGCAGGTGGCTCCCCTGGCGATCTCTTTTACACGTCTCGTATCATCCGCCTGTGCAAAGGTGACAAGAAGTTCCACTCATACGTGTCACTTCCTGTGGGGTGCATACACAGAGGAGAGGAGTACCGTCTGCTGCAGGCAGCTTACCTGTCCAAGGCTGGCAGGGTTCTGGCTAAGTCGCTCAACATTAGTGCCCAGGAGGACGTGCTCTTTGCTGTGTTCTCGAAAGGACAGAAGCAGTACCACGACCCTCCAGATCACTCTGCTCTCTGCATCTTCACTATTCAGGACATCAACACTCGCATTAAGGAGCGGCTGCAGTCCTGCTACCAGGGAGAAGGAAATCTTGAGCTACACTGGCTGCTGGGAAAGGATGTGCAATGCACCAAGGCGGTAGGCGCATTTTACGGGAGAAATCCTCAAATGAACCGCACATATTTAGACAAAGCATCACACAGCAGTGAGTAGCAATAACGTAGATGCACTGAAAGTTAGCTTTTTAATGATTCTACAAGTGTGATTGGAGCCTAAACAGCTGATAGATAGGCAGCTTGGGCTATGCTGAAGACAGTATTTAGGTTTCAAGATCCCATGAGAGCAGAAGAGCTAGAGGAGATTAATTCCACAATGCTAATCAGAGGAATTTTGTATTGAGCTCTGATTTCATTCAGGGGTTTAGGCACTGACTCCCGCCTCCCTCTCCTCCCCTTTCGCTCCCTCACTCTCCCCTTCGCCTTCCTTCTGCTCTTGTCCCTGTCAGCATTTTTTGAACCCTTTGAGACCTGTTCTTGATCTTGAGGAAAAAAAGGCCTTTCTTGTGAATGTCCAAGTCTGTGCTTTTATAAAAGCAATAATTTTGTATAATGAGAGGCTTATGGAAACAAGTTGAAAGTGAAGCGTGAAAACAATGATATTTATCACATGCAGTAAATCAGTCTTCTGGTTCCCAACATGTACTTTGATCAAACCATATCATCAAACAAATGATATATATATATATATATATATATATATATATATATATATATATATATATATATATATATATATATATATATATTTATATATATATATATACACTCATCGTACTCTTCATCAAACTTCCACTGTGACCTTCCTACATGTTCAGATTACAAATGAGTTACATAACACACTAACACAGTCAGCTCACTGGATGGAAACACAAAAGTAATAAAACAATAAAGTAATAAAATTTATATATATATATATATATATATATATATATATATATATATATATATATATATATATATATATATATATATATATACTAAATGATATATATGTATACTAAATGATTTTATTAAAAGTATGGCTTGGTTTGATTAGCATTTAGCAAAAAGTATGATTTTTGAGACCATTACAGTTAACATAACTCATACATGTTCAAGTCAAGATTGTATCGACATGTCTGATCACTACTTAAAAGGACAAATGTCTTTCCATTCTGGTGATTCAATGACAAGAACGTCAGTTTCTTATTTCTCCAGTAATCGGCAGAATAAGGCAAAGAATTCACAGCCACACTGATGACTGAGGCTTTACATTGGTGGCTGTGTGCTTTAATTTCACTTAAAGACCAGGTTTTCCTCAAGCAGAATTAATTGTTGAGAATCTGAAGATGTCAAGAATACTTGATATTAAGGAGAAGAGATATAAGATTATGTGTTAGAGTTTATTCTTTTAAAGTGCCCTCTAGGTCTGACTCCCTCGTGATAAGGGAACGACAAAATGAGGCACCATAAAGAAGACCCAAGGTTAGGTTATTACTCTCTAAAATGGCTTCACTGGGCATGACCATTTAGACCTCCCCAGCACCAGACTGAGGGACCTACAGTACTCAGTACAATAATCAATCACACTGCTGTCAGTATGATAACATTAAATAATTCGGTCATTAGCCTAATGTGCTTCAGAAACAGAGGTTATAGAAGAACCCCAAAACAAAATAAAAAAGCAGCTGCCCCAAAAGGGTAATTTATATATTAAGTGACAGGCAATTAGCAAAACTTTGAGTTACATGTGAGAAGATCAAGAGATCTAAAAATCAAAAAAACAGGTGCAAAATACACAGCATGAAATAATGACCAAATAATGGCACTAGCATAAAAGTCAGGGTTTCCCTACAACTTATGTGTAGTATTAGATGTCATGGCAGTGCACCTAAAGGTGAGATAATTCATTTAAATCACAAAAGCCAGACTCATGGCACTACAGCAGCAGTTAAACAATGACCGAAGTATTTAAGACACACCATCTGGAAGCTATTAACCAAATCGAAAACATGAACCTAATAAGTCTGTATATTTCTTGTGCTAATCCATTTATGGTTGAGAAACTTGAATCTGGTTGTGCTAGATAAAAGAAAGCAGTTGTTAACTATAATCCTTAGGATAGATTCTCTTAAATGTTTACAGTGAGTTTTAAATGTCATTCCAGTCAATTATCAACCTCAAGTGCCACATCAGCGAGAACAAGTGCAAAAGCAGCAGCTAAATTATAAAGACTAATCCTCAGGAGACCATGGCAGTCCAACAGTCGGTCATGAAATTCAAGTGACCAGACCACAGAGCTGCAAAATCCAGTTTTACTTTACCACATATAAGTGTATGCATCCCATATAGTGTACCGTCCAGGATTTATGATAGGCATGTCATTAATAATTCAGCAGCAGAATTTCAGATTGACTAATTGGCAGCCACTTGTTAAGAACAAATGTTCAAATGGCATATATATATATACACAACACTTTTAAGAGTCCAGAGAGTATGTTAAAAATGAGAGATGGATGCTTTATTTACTTCTTGTTTACGAGACTGGAGGTAAGGTGCAGGAGAGGGAGAGAAAGAGCCGGGTATGGTGTGATATTGGATACGTTTATGCTATGCTCACTTCACTGATCACATTCAATTAAACTCAGCCACAATGCTTGATGAAAGAAAAAAGTTAATATAAGGGCTAAGGACTAATATATGCTTCAGAAATAGAGGATGTAAAACAACAACCAAAAAAAAAACCCAACAAAAAAACAGCAGCAGCCCTAAAAGGGTAGATTTATATATTAAGTGACAGGCAATTAGCAAAACTTTGAGGTGCATGTGAGAAGATGCAATAGGACTGCTAAGCATGCAGCTCTCTTTGATGCTTAATCAAAACCTAACATCTCTTGTGCTCTGTGATGTCAGATCAAGCGATCTAAAAAATCACAGAAACAGGCGCAAAATACACGGCGTCTCTCGTGTTTGCCATCAACAATTATTCGGCTCCGCAAATTTGCCCGCTCTGAGGCGTGTTAAAAAACCCAGCAGCACAAACCCTTTTGAAGTAATCATTTTTAAGCCTGAAAATTGTGCGCTTAATGCATGTTAGGCTTACCATAAGTCAGTCTGAGTTCTCCTCTTATATTCTCATGTGTCTACAACTATTTCAGTCAGTTTCTGGCCCCCACTAACTCTCCTCACCCTCTCTCATTACATCTACTTCCTCTCCTTATATCTGTCATGCCCACTCCTCCTTCCTTTCATTCTAACTGCTTTTCCATCCCTCCTCCTTTCACCTTTTCTCCGGTTCTCTCCCTCACCTCTTCTCAAAAACACATTTCTCTGCTATCATTATCTTAATCTTTTCTACATTTTCACCCTCCCTCTCTCCACACAGCCCGTTCCTATTGATGATCACTTCTGCGGTCTGGATATAAACCAACCCCTGGGGGGTTCCCAGCTGGTGTCAGGTCGGACAGTGTTCACTGAGAGCAGGGACAGGCTGACCTCTGTCACTTCCTACATCTATGGTGGACACAGTGTGGTTTTCCTGGGCACCAGGAGTGGACGACTTAAGAAGGTGAGTGCAGCTATACGCTGACAGTCACCGGCAAACATGACAGGATCTTATCTTTTTTTTTCTTTTTTTAAAAAAAAAGAATGAAATCTGACACCCATGAATAGTATTGTTTATGGTGAATTGGTAGATGAGAGAGATGAGAAAAGATTACATATCTTTATTATGTTACAGTTCTACTCAAAACACAACAAGGATTTCTCGAGGCTGCTCTGCCTTCTCTGATAACTGCCTCTTAGTTCGGCATCATGTGAATGACATGCCACGTGCCATGCTTACAATGTGTAGACATGACACACAAAATGTGCTCGTGGCATGTTCTTGTTCCACAATCCCATGGGATCTTGTTGCTCCTGTGCACAACTTCAGGGTGAATGAATGAAACGAAGCCAATGTGTGACTCATTCTGATTATCATATTATGCCTCCATCATTCTAAAGGACTGACAAATCCAGACACTTCAAAATTAAAGGTGTACTCCACTATTTCAGCACTTCCATTTCAGGGAAGTACTGAAAAGAATAGTCAAAAATGCTGTGTCTGCATTTTTCATGGTGCAACTTAATCACGTGTTTGTTGTTTTTTTACACCCTCCCGGTCTTGTTTCTTTTAAATTATACGCTCTCAAGTCAAAATGTCAAAAAACTCCAAGCACAAGCCAAGACTACATCGCTGTGACCGCAGGATTTTTTTTCTCCACCATGGAACCAGATATTCTGAGCTTGCATGTCTCAATCCCAAATTATGCAGCTTTTTTTTTTTTTTTTTTTTTTAACAAGCTTGGTAGAACTGCATGACATCATCTGATATCGAAGTGTCGGTGTTGCTCTGACAACATAATCACTGCTGCTCCAGGACCATCACAGGGGCTGGCATGTCAGTCTCAGGGAAAAAGACTGAGAGAGCAACTTTGCCTTTAGGGCTTTCTGCCAGAAAAGCTTTTCAAGATATAGGTAACATTGTGAAAGAGTTTATGTGTTAACATAAACTCGTGAACAAGTGGGGGTGTTTTTTTAGTTTTTATTTTGATAAGATAGTGGAAAGACGACAGGAAAGTTGGGAGAAAGACATGCAGTTAAAGGTCTTGGGACAGGCCCCTCCATTAGACTTAATGCTTATGGGTTGCCTGCTCAACACAGTGAGCTAAACCAACACCCTGTAAACAAGATCTTTATGATCATCTTTAAACATAAACAAGCAGTTTTAGTGTCTAAACCCATCCAAACACTGACTGACAGTTATTTAATGATTGTTTAAGGCTCCACAAAGTCTAAAAACAATAATTCCACATTTACCTGTGGTTTCTCATTGGACATAAACCCCAGTCTTATGGGTGGAAGTCCTCGACATCCTTATGTGGACTGTGCCCTGCACT